>JAGXJF010002153.1:0-19739 GCA_019208055.1 Stipa capillata | reverse complement strand
CCAAGTCGTGGTAGTGGATCCTGGAGGAGAGTGGGGGCTAGCAGTAAAACCATTTCGAGTGCCAGCCCGACCATGATGACTTCAAGGAGGAGGAGATGTAGGCGTCCTTCCTCCCTTCCCGGAGTCAGAATCCGGCGCCGTCGACGACACCTCCGCCGCCAGCCTTCATCCGACAAAGGTTGTAGTAGTACCTCCAGAGCTCCAGGCTCAGCCTGATGCCGAGGTACGCTTCGCATAGGTGTGCGAAGACCGCCAACATCAAAACTGAGTTCGGGTTGAGATGTATCAACTCGATCCCATAGAACTAGAGCACCAGAAGGAAGAAATGAGAAGGTGGGAATTGGAATCCGCACCTAAAGAAATCTGCGAAGACAATGGTCCAAGTCGTGTCTGGACTCGGGACCGTCTCCTTCGCAGCCCTCCGGTACAGTACGAATACCTCTGAGAGGATGACCTCCTCCGCCACGAGCTTCTTCAGGGCAGCGGAGTCCATCACTGAGGGCTCTAACTCGGGGATGGCGATGATCGGATCTCCTGAAGGATCCCCCACCGATTTCTTGGTCTCAGAGGACTTCTTCGCTGCGCTTTTCTTCCCCACTACCGCTAACGGTGGTTGGCGACAACGAGATGAACGTTGAAAGTAGGGGCGCAAGGAAGAAGATGGGAATGCTAGGGGACAGAGAGCAATGTGTGCAAAACCCCAACCGACTTTCAGTTTCTTAAGAGATTCAATTTTTGCCTGACTGGAGCGCAGTTAACGGCACGGGTTCTTTTTTCTTTTCTTCCTTTTCTTTTCTTTTCTTCTTTTTCTTCTTCCTTTTCTTTTCTTCCTTTTCCCAAGCTACCTCCCCAGCTTAATGGGCCACAGCCCATCTCGCGCTTAAGTCGGTTGGGGGTGGGGGTGATATCCACCCCTGCCACCGACACCCCACCCCCAACCCTACCACCGCCGCCACATCCCCCCACTGCCGCGTCGCTCCGCCCCTTCCAGTACTGCCGCGCCACCGTCGCTGTCGCCGAGTCGAGCCGCCCTCGGTTGTCATACCACCGTCGGCCGGGCCGCCCATCGGCCCCACACCCGCCGCGCCGCCGTTGCCGTCACCGAGCCGCCCTTGGCCCCACGCCCGCCGCACCGCCCCGGCTGAGCCGGGCTCCTCCCCACGCTCGCCCACGCACGCCACCCCCCACTGCCGTGCCGCTCCACCGCCTCCCGTGCTATCGTGCCGCCATCGCCGTCGCCCCTCCCCCAGCTGTCACGCCGCCGTTGGCCGAGCGGGGCTCCTCTCCGCGCTCACCCCCGGCCCTACGCTACCGTTCCCGATGCCACTACTGCCGGTCGCCCCAGCGCCGTCCCCAGCTCTAGCGCGTCGCCTCTAGCCCCAGCGCACCGCCGGTGGCCGCTGGCTTGGGCCCCACCGGGCGGGTAGCCGCCGCTCCCGTGCGTCCGGCTGGCCGCTGCTGAAACCTCACTCGGGAGGCGCCGCTGGCTCGAGCTCCACGCCGTACTCACCGGCCGTGAAGGCGCCTCCGTCGGGCCACTTCTGGTCTACTATGAGGGCGCCACCATCGAGCCGCCGAGCCGCCCCTGTTGCTGAGCGGCCGTCGTCGTCGTGCTGTGCCTCAGCCACACGTTTGCTATCGCCACTGATCTACTGAAGGCCTTTGCCGGGCTGTGTGTCCCTCGCATGGTCATCGCCGAGCCCGCACTTCAAGGGTAAAGGTTTCGGCTTGTCGCCATGCTTTTCCCCACCTGCCGCACATTATGAGACGTGTGGCGTATGTGTGATGTGTGGGATGCATATGTGTGCCTAACGTGGACTGTATCGTGGACTATTATTGCGGTTTATTTTTGTTATGTAAAACTGCTATATGGGTAGATGAGGTATAGGTATGCCGATTGTAGGTCCCACACATGAGCACCGTTGTGCTGTGGCAGTGAACGAGTACAGAGAGGATAGCCACCGTGTTCTTAAATGTCGATCGTCACGTGTTTATCTCGTATGAACCAACACCATATATCCTTCACATGAAAATGCCGTCGCTATTATTTCTCGTTACATCGTGATGAATTTGGGCACGTAGAGATACAATTCCTTGAGTGGATGCGAGCATGTTCGTGGAGCCTCGCCAGACGTGTTGTTTCCCCTAGCTCCCCCGAACTCCCTCGAACTCGGGGTGGGCAGGTTCTTGGAGTCTCGTCCGGCTGGCTACCACGATCACTTCAAGGAGGTTTGAGGTTTTGGTAGTTTCGAGGAGCCCCACCAGACGTGTTGTCTCCACTAGCTCCCCCGAACTCCCCTGAACTCAGGGCGGGTGGGTTCTTTGAGCCTCATCGGGTGGGCTACCGTGACGCCACGATCGCTCCAAGGAGGTTCGAGGAGCCCCGCCGAACATGTTGTCTCCACTAGCTCCCCTAAACTTCCCCGAACTCGGGGCGGGCGGGTTCTTGGAGCCTCATCGGCTAGGCTACCATGACTCCACGATCGCTTCGAGGAGGTCCGAGGTTTTGGTAGGTTCAAGGAGCCCCACCGGACATGCTGCCTCCACTAGCGCCCCTGAACTCCCCCAAACTCAGGGCGGGCAGGTTCTTGGAGCCTCATCGGATGGGCTACCGTGACACCACGATCGCTTCGAGGAGGTCTGAGGTTTTGGTAGGTTCGAGGAGCTCCGTCGAACGTGATGTCTCCACTAGCTCCCCCGAACTCCCCCGAACTCGGGGCGGGGGGTTCTTGGAGCCTCGTTGGGTGGGCTACCGTGACACCCCGATCACTGTTGGCCGACGCGTGTTGAAAGATTGTGCACTTGTCTTCTTATGCCTTTTGGTCATGCCCTCTATCTTTTGCCTCGCAGTTGTTACTGATGAACTGTTGTCCGTTTGTTTGTGCTGATTGCCAGGATCGATGTCATCGAGGAAGGTGCCGTCTCTTAGCTTTCTGGGGCTGAAGCACGGGATGCTGGGCATGGGGGCGGAGAAAAGTGTGATCAAGAAGGGGGGCAAGACGGCGGCCTCAGTGACTCATACCGGCTACCTCGGTCGCTCCATTGCAGATGCAAGGCTCTTTAGATGGCTTGCCGAGATGGGCAAGATTCCTGGCTCCGACCATGTTATAGGCCCGGAGCCCCCTGGGCGGTCTGACTTGAGGGGCTCGCCCGGCCAGGGGTGAATCATCATCTTCGCTACCCAGTTCGACGCCGGGTTGTGCTTCCCGCTGTTCGACCTCTTACGGGGAATACTGCAGTTTTTTTGAGTGACGCTGTCAGACTTCCACCCTTCGGCCTTCGTCCTGATTGCCGCTTTCGAGTGGGCGGCCTGAAGTATGGAGATGGTTAGCTCGCCCGCGGTTTTTTCTTGGATGTAAATGCCGACGGAGGCAACGCTGTGGGTTTAGGAGATCGGCCACAGCGTTGGGGACTACCCTGCGTTTCCCCTGAAGAAGTTTTGGAGGGACTGGCAGAGGGCGTGGTTTTACTACCGTGATTCGTCCTTGCAGCGACTGAGAGGGGTGGCGGTGTCGTTCTTCGGGCAAGCCCGCCCCGGTGGGCGAGACGACGAGGGCGTGACCATGCTTCGACGCATGGCTCGCGAGCTGAGCGTGCATGACCTGGTGGAAGAGTACTGCTTGCTAGGCATTGCTACACTCGCTTAGGGTTGGACTCTATCTTTGGCCCCGCCGAGCTCGTCGCGCTTTCTGTGTGTCCCGCGAGGATACACACCCACGACGTGTGAGTGCCTCTTACTTTTACCTGCAATTTATTTGTGTTGGCCTTAGCTTCTACTGTACCTTGTATGCTTCCATGTTGCAGGCTCCACGCTGGAGGACGGAGAGCTATGCAATTGTGAGCTGTTGGGCCGCTTCACCCCTATGGAGGCCAAAGAAGCGAGCCTGTTGATCAAGAGGACCTGGCGTAACTAAGTTTGCGAGGACTTCGGGTGGGAGGTGCCTACACGACTGTTTCTTGTGGTTGCTAGGGCCCTCACCGCGAGCAAGCGAAGCCAGTCACCTTCTCCATCCTCGCTAGAGCAGATGATTCGAGCGCGCGGAGCGTCTGGGGGTGTTTCTTCCAGCCCGACCCTGGAGGCGCCCCGGCGTCGCCCGGGACTGGGAAGGGCCCGATATTGGTGTCGTTCGTGCAGGATGTCAATTCGCGCTCACGGGACTAGGAGGACGACGTCGAGGCATCCGCTGAGTCGGACTTGCCAGCGTAGTGCGACCTCGGGCCAACTGGACCGTGTGACTTGTTGTTGTTGTCGAGTGAGTTTGACCTACAGGTTATTAGGCGCGACAAGGCTGCCTCCCGCTCTCCTACTACAGCTCCCATGGCGAGCCCTGAGGTAGTGGCTCCATTGTATTCTATGGGCCAACCAACGCCGACTCCGGCGGTGCTTTTCGACGACGGTGTTGAGGAGGGTAAGGCCAGCGGGCCGCACCCTTTCTCGGTTGCGGACTAGTTGCTTTCGACTCACTTCGTCGACCTGAGGTCGAGGTGGGCTTTTAGCAGGAAGCCACCGCGCAGCTTTCTAAGGCTGACCTCGACACGGCGTTTGAGGGTTTTGTCCTTGCGACAGATTCGCGCCGCCTCTAAGTCTGTCATGCTTAAGGTACTGTTAGTGTTTTACTTATATGAGGTTTTGTGATGTGATTTACGCCGTTGTGCCTTTAGTATGCCTCCTTCTCGTAGGCTTTCTTTGCAGCGGAGCAAGCGTGGGAGATGTGCGATGATCTGGTTGAGTCCCAGCGTGGTCACCTTCATGAGGAGAAGGAAAAGGTTTTGGAGGCCTAGTCTGAGGCCGCCTCGACCAAGGAGAAGTTGGGTCAGCACGAGGAGTTGATCTCCTAGCTTGGTGCTACCCTCTACGCCGCGCAGACTCGGCAGGGGGAGCTAGCCATCCTGGCGGACGCGATGTGTGCGGCTTCTCGTGAGCTTGAAGTGGTGCTCGGCGTTGAGCTTGAAATTCACACTGGTGTTGATGAGGACAAGGTTGTGAGCCAGCTCCAGTGGACGGCAGCGGTTTGTACTACTGTTCGTGAGGCGGTGCCAGACCATGGGCGGGACTACACTCAGGCCTCTCTTGAGTTGTCTCTTGCTTGCCTTCATTTGGCTGCTTGCGACCCCGTGGGCAGGTTTCGGACAGAGGGCTACGAGATACCGAGCCGGGCCGACATCCAGCGGGCCCAGGCTCCCTTGAGGTCTGATGCAGAGGCCTTCCTTCGGGTGTGTGGAAGAAGCATGGTGAGAAGTACCTTCGCGGGATATGGAGGGCCCGTCACGACGGAGGATCTTCTAGTATGGCGTTTGACAGGTCTTCTGGTTGGTTCGACCCGCCTTTTCAGGTGTGAGACTTGTTACTTGTTCCTGGGTCTTTTGTTTATGTCGGCGCGCCAGTATGTCTTATTTTGCTTCTAGGTGTACTTTCATGTCGTAGTTTTTACATGACATTTTTAGCATGACATAGCTCATGGGCTAGGCCGTCACGGCATCAATATGAGCCCCTAGCCCTTAAGATGTTTTGGGATCTTCTTTTGGTAGGGTTAATGAGACCAGAGCTTTCTTTTGTAACTCTCATGTAACTCTGTCGGTTAATGAAAACTTAGAAAATAGGTGGAGCCGTGTTTTGCTTCTCGTGATTATTTCTTCTCTTCACATTGTTTACAGGCTGCTGCTTCAAGGTGAAAGATTGTGGTTAGGCGGCATGGCACCCAACCCCTAGTACGAGTGTCGTACAAGCATCGCTCGTTTGGCAGTTTGACGAAGGCCGAACGACGCGAAGACAAAATATGTTTTTTGACAAGCGAGGAGATTGCATCGTTTGTCAGGAGAGGTGTATAGCGTCCTGTGTAGATGTTTGTTTTTTATGTTATTGCTGCGTTGAGTGTACATTGTACCCGGATTTGTTGTGATGAGTACCTGCCCCCCAACAACGAAAACTAGCTTCCGAGACGTCGTCGAGGGCAGGCATATCGTCATGACGGTGTGGCCCAAACTCGCATGGCAGTGGCCCGACACAGTGATGGAGACGTTGCTCGACGCCGCGGGTGAGATAGAGTTGTGCCGACATGGTGACGGAGACGTTGCTCTCGTGGCGGTGAGGGGATGCTCAATGCCGCAGGTGAGATAGAGTTGTCCCAACATGCTGACGGAAATGTTGCTCAATGCCGTGGCGGAGCGTGCTCGACGCCGCGGGTGAGATAGAGTTGTCCCGACACGGTGATGGAGACATTGCTCACGTGGCGATGAGGAGATGCTCAATGCCGTGGTGGAGCATGCTCGACGCCACGGGTGAGATACAATTGTCCCAACACGGTGACGGAGACGTTGCTCACGTGGCAGTGAGGGGATGCTCAATGCCGCGGTGGAGTGTGCTCGACACCACAGGAGAGATAGAGTTGTCCCGACATGGCAACGGAGACGTTGCTCACGTGGCGGTGAGGGGATGCTCAACGCCGTGGTGGAGCGTGCTCGATGCCGTGGGTGCCGTTCTTCACGAAGGAGAGATAATCATTACCTTTTGCTTCAGACCGGCCACAGACCAGCTGCTATTCTTTGTTTATGTAGACAACACTGTGGCTCGCAGGCCCATTACATGGTTGTGACAGTGGCAGTCGCAGCAGCCTAGGGCGATGCCATTTACAAAAGATGGTACTAATTTGGCGGCCCCTGACAACGCTTCTGCACACGAGCTACAGGTAGTACTTGCGAAGGTTGTCGGCCTTCCAGCTATGCTCCAACTCTGTTCCATCGAGGGTTTTTAAATGGAATGAAGATGGGCGCGTGGTGCAGATAACCTTGTATGGTCCCTCCCACTTTGAGCTTAGCTTGCCATCGGCCTCGGGGTTGGCCTTCTTCTTAAGCACAAGGTCACAAACTTTGATGGGCCGCGGGTGAACGGTCTTGTTGTAAGCCTTTGCCATCGAGGCTTGATATCGCTCGATGTTAAACGTGGCTTCTTGCCTTATAGCATCAAGGCCATCTAGCAATGCTTAACGAGCTTCGTCGTCCGGTGGTGCTGTCGTGCGGAGTGACCCTAGCCTGACTTCTTCGGGGGTTACCGCTTCCTCCTCAAACAAGAGCTTAAAGGGGGTGAAGCCGGTTGCATGGCTTGCCGTCGAATGGGTAGACCATAGCACGCTGGGGAGCTCATCTGCTCAGCCCCCTTTGGGTATGTTGAAGAGGCATGTGGGAAGGCCGGAGAGCATGATACCATTAGCACGTTCCACCGCACCGTTCGCCTTTGGATTGGCAACTGACGCAAAGCACAGGTTGATGCCAAGGCCAATACAGAACTTACGAAATGGGGTTGCATCGAACTGAGTGCCATTGTCGATAGTCAGCTCGCATGGCACTCCGAAGTGGCAGATGAGGTTCTTCCAAACAAACTTTTAAAGAGCGAGAGACGTTATGCTAGCCAACAGTTCGACCTCGATCCACTTGGAAAAGTAATCGACCGTAACGACCACAAACTTGCGGCCATGACTTTTGACCTTGAATGGGCCGACGAGGTCGACCCCCCAACGCGCGAGTGGCCACGAGGGGGGATCGGTTGTAGGTCATGGGCAGGGAGGTTTGTCCCCCGCCTCATCCACTGGCATGCTGGACATGTCTTGACGAGGCCCTATGCATCACAAAGGGCGGTTGGCCAATAGAAGCCTTAGCGAAAGGCCTTGGATACTAGGGTGCGTGGCACGAGGTGGGAGCCACACAGCCCCTGGTGGATTTCTCGCACGAGGTCGGCTCCTTCTTCTTTGGAGATGCACCCAAGGTACGGCGTGTACACCCCAAGCTTATAAACAGCTTCTTGATGAATGATGAAGCCCCTGGCCCTGCCTTTCAGTCTCCGTGCCTTGACGGGGTCGTCGGGTTCTGTTTCATTCGTGAGGTAGCGGAGGATTGGTATCCTTCATTCTTGTTCTTCAATGTGGTGCACCTCCGAGAGGCCCTTTGTTGCTGGTGCCGTGATGACCTCATAAAAGATGCCTAGTGGAACTTCAGCTCGCGTGCTCACGGTGCACGCCAGACCGTCGGCGTTGGCATTCTTTGAGTGCAGGATGCTGCACACTGTGATGCCAACAAAGTGTTTCTCTGTGGCCCGCGCAAAGGCGAGGTACTTGATCATCTCGGGGTCCTTGGCTTGATAACTTTTATCAACGTGCCCTGCTATGCACTGGGAGTTGCTCTTGACCATCACCCTCCGTGCTCCCGAGGCTCGTGCTTTGCGCAGGCTGAGCAACAACGCTTCGTACTCAGTGATGTTGTTAGTGGCCTTGAACTCAAGACGTGCAAAGTACAAGGTGCATGATCCCTCGGGTGATTCTAGGACAGCCCCTGCACCGGTACCGTCGGAGCACCAGGAACCATCCACGTATATTGTCCACAGCAAGTTAGCATGGTCTTGGGTGACGGGATGTTCTGATGGGACCCATTCTGCCACAAAGTCCAACAGCACCTACGACTTGATCGCCATCCGGGGGAGAAAGTCGATGACAAATCAAGCCAGCTCGGCCACGCACTTCCCGATGCGTCTGGAGGCCTCCTTGTTGTGGAGCATCTCTCCAAGGGGGAAGGAGGACGACACTCAAATAGAGTGAGCGAGGAAGTAGTGCCGCAGTTTGCGAGACGCCATCAACAATGCATATGCGAGCTTTTCTAGCTCGGTATACCGTGCCCTGGCACATTGAAGTGCTACTGAAAACATAGTAGACTGGGTGCTGGATTGTTTTTTCTTCTTTGGCCAAGACGGTGCTTACCGCAGTTGGGGTGGCTGCCAGATACAACAACAGGCGGTGGCGAGGTGAGGTGCCTCTTAAGGTCGTCCAGGTCTGTTTGGTTGTCCACCATCCACTCAAAGTTAGCGGACCCCCGTAGAGCTTTGAAGGGAGACCCTTTTCAGCGGATCTGGAGACAAACCTCCCGAACGCCGCGAGGCGTCCTGTAAGCTTTTGCACTTCCTTGACGTTCTCAGGTGGACGCATGTCGAGGATGGCTTTGATTTTGAAGGGTTAGCTTCAATTCCCCTTCTTGACACAAGGAAGCCGAGTAGCTTCCCCGCTTGAACACCGAACACACATTTCTCAGGATTGAGCTTCATGCTGGCTTGATGGAGGTTGTCGAATGTCTCTTGCAGGTCTACCACATGGATGGCAGCGATCATGCTTTTGATGATGATGTCATCAATGTAGGCCTTGATGTTGCACCCGATTTGGCTGGAGAAAGTAGCTCTGGTATTCTTCAAGCCAAACGCCATCCGGACATAACAAAATGTCCTGGAAGGCGTGATGAAGTTAGTCTTTTCTTTGTCTTCCCGCGCCATCCATACCTGGTGATACCCTAAGTAGGCATCGAGGAAGCTCATAAGTTTGCACCCGGAGGTGGCATCGATGAGTTGATCGATCCGTGGTAGCGGGAAGTTGTCCTTCGGGCATGCGCGGTTGAGGTTGGTGTAGTCCGCGCACATGCGCCACTTGCCGTTGGCCTTCTCGACTAGGACAGGATTGGCGGGCCATTCGGGGTGCATGACCTCACGGATGACTCCGGCCTTGTGGATCTTGTCAACCTGCTCTCGGGCCGTGACCTAACGCTGCACCAACGTCTTTCACAACTTCTGCTTGACAGGACGCGCATCGGGGTTGACGACCAATTTATACTTGATGATCTCCCGGGGGACGCCGGGGAGGTCCTCGTGCTCCCATGCAAACATGTCTCGATTGGCCCGCAGTGTGCCGAGGATGCGCGCGTCTCACCGTCAGGTTTAGGTTTTGGCACCCACCACCCTGATGTTGGCGGGTCGGGAGCCCCTTGCGCAGCCTTGTCACCTTCTGATTGGACGGTATGTACATACCAGATGGCCGCTTAGATGTCGCTGTTGATCTTACGAGACAAGTCCTGGTTGCCCCGCACTGTGATGACTCCTGAGGAGGCTGGGATCTTCATGCAGAGAAAGGCGTGGTGCGGAACAGCACCAAATTTGTTCAGCGTGACTCAGCCGAGGATGACGTTGTATTGGTAGGGGATGTTGACAACGTTGAAGACAATGCTCTCCCTACGGGTGCAACCGCCGGCTCTGAATTCCACCGGGAGCTCAATCTTGCCGAGGGCCGGGATTGGCTCACCCCCGAAGCCTAGGAGCGGTACCCCCGCGGGGGTGAGGCACACGCGGGGGATTCCCATCTCAGTGAGCGTAGACGCGAACAGGATGTCCGCCAAGCTACCTCCATCGATGAAGACGTGGCGCACCTCATAGGCATTGATGACCGCCGAGATGACGAGAGCGTCATGGTGGGGAAAGGTGACTCCTGTGGCGTCCTCAGGGCTGAAGGTCACGGTAGGGTCGACCCACATGGGTAGCTCAGTAGGCAGAAAGGAACCGATGTGGTTGACTTGACGGGTGTAGGCCCGGCGCTGCCGCTTGGACGAGTAGGTGTGAGCGTTGCCTCCGGTGATGGCATGGATGATTCGTTGGGGGCCGATGGCCTGCACTGGTGCTCCGCCACGTGGCGGTGGCGGTGGCAGCTGTAAAGCAGGAACCCTTTGCTTCTGAGCTTGTCCTAACGGATTAGCGATGCCTCTGCCGCTAGGGCGCCTTGGTTGCCGGCGCTGCCGGGCCACGATGACGACATTGCATTCCGCCGTGGAGTGAGTGTTTACTCGGTGTACTTCATGAAACTTTCCTTGTGGCCTTCCATTTCCACCACTTCTGTGGTTGTCGTGCCCGGCCTGGCTATCGCTCTCGTGGTCGTGGTGGTCACCGCGCTTCTAGTTTTGGTAATCATGGCATGGATGGTTTTGTCCTTCACTGCGTGCTCGGTCCTGCCCACCACCTTGCCTCTGACTCTGGCCTTGGTAGCGTGGTTGCGGGGCAGGAGCCTCGCGCTCCTCCACGTGGTGTACCCCTCGTTGGCATTGCCAGCGCTTGTCATGATTCTCAACGTCGGGTGCGAATAGTGCGGCTGAGGCCAAGGCTTCAGCCCTTCTCTGCTCTCTCCCTTCCTCAACATGGGGGTATGTGTCCATGATGTTGTAGAGCTCCCTAATTGTTCTCAGTTGCCTCCTGTTGAGCTTTGGTCGGTGATGTCACGGACTTGGCATTGAAGGTTGGAGAAGCGTTTGCGGAATGTCCAGATAGACTCGCCCGGGGCTTGCTTGAGGATATTCAGATCCGAAGAGGTGACTTGTTTGTTTATGTTTCCCTGAAAGTGACTGTGCATCTGCTTGCAAAGGTGCTCCCACGAGTACATCGAGTTGGGAGGCAGTGTGAGGTACCACGTGTGAGCTAATCCAGTGAGCGCAAGCAGCAGACTTTTCGCCATCACCACTTCGCCCCCTCCAGCAGCGGACATGGTAGCTTCATACACACGGGTGTATTCAGTGGGGTCTGTTTTGCCGTTGTACTTGGGAAGGTCCGCCGGGCGAAACTTGCTTGGCCATGGGTTAGCTGCATGCCCCGAGCTGAGCGGGCTGAGCACGTCCGCGAGATTAACGACCTCTGACCGTGGTGGGCGAGCAGCAGGTGCGGCGGCAGGAGCGGGGATGTAGGCATCAGGTGGGGCAGTTGGGTATACATATTCCTTGTCCGGGCGTCGACCTGGGCCTTGCGCCCCTTGGTCGCTGGTGCCGGGCTCGGCGTCACGGAGGACCGCGTGTGCCGTTTGTTGATTTCTTCCGATCTCTTCACGAAGGGGTTCGGCGTGTGCTTGCGTGTTTGCCAAGTCTTGGAGGAGCTCATTGGCCGCTTGGTGATTGTGCCAGATATTCTCCTGTGCTTCCGCTATGGCTTCTTCTTGTGGCCGATGTACAACATCGGCCCCGCCTTGGGCAACCACAAGTTGTGCACGAAGCTCCACAGTTTCTCAGGCTAATGCCGCCGCGCGGAGGGCCACGACTTGGGCTACTTCAAGCTGGACACGGAGCTGCTCCGCCTGCTAGGCTGTGGCCGCAACCTGTTGCCTTAATGCCTCCATCTCTTGCTTAGTATGAGTGAGAGCCCAGAGGTCTCTAAACCGGTGGCATGGGCATCGATGGCGGGGGCGATGTCGTTGTTCGTCGCAGGGGTGGCCGCGCTTGTTGTCATCCTCGCGACGACCTGTGGGGCGACAGCCGTGGTGCTTGAAACCATATTGACGATACTTGCGACCTTTCGCTTGGTCCCCTTCTTCACCTTTGCCCTAGGAGGCATGCCTTCCTACTTCGCGAAGGAGCACATGTGTGGTGTTGAAGATGAGCACGCGCGCGTGTTGGTGTTGAGGTCGCGCGCGTTATGATCGTCAGTGATGTTCCTAGGCCTCCTCTCAACGGCGTCTTAGGTGACACAACTTCTTGCTCGTTTCCCACAGACGGCACCAACTGTCGTAGCTACGGGACTAGGCAGTGTACTTTAGACACCCCTGATCGGATACGTCGACCTCCGGGAGTACCAAAGGAGAACGAGCAAGTATAGTTTCCGTCGAGGGGAAGCGTGCGGGAGCGGTGTCCGATGGTGTGGAATGTGAAACACTCGTGTCGGGGGAAACTAGAAACTCTCGTGTCAGGAAGAAGTGAAAACTCTTGAATTTATATCAGGGGTTACGGTTTATATCTGAGAAAAATCCTCCCCCTCTCTACCCCTTTGGGTCCTATTTATAGGGGTGGAGAGATGTGGGTGCGAGATTACAATTATGCCCTTCAGGCAATAATACACCCTTGGGGGTATTTTGGTCTTTTATAAGGATCCTCATGGAATATCCTAATACTCTAATATCCTAGTATTCACTGTTATGACGACGTGTTATCCTTGGTGATGGAACGGAGCATAGCCTCAACATCTACGGGAACGGAGCGTTTCCTCGACATCATCGGTGATACCAGCAGGGCTTGTTGACGCCAGGCAAAACATGTCGAGCTAGGGAGGGGGACTTTGACGCTGTCGATGAAAAGCCTGTCGGTTTGGGGTAGCGCGGAGACCCTTCCTCCAATAATGAGTATATTGTATTAATCTTGTTATCAAGTTTGAGAAATTCTTGACAAAAGTCTCTAGTTTTGGAGAAAGCTCTAAAAGATCTCCGTGCTGTGATTTTTACATAAAAATTGTCTTGCTATATAAGTTGGTTTTCTAGATTAGTCCTCCCGTACGGAATCCTAGAGTTAAGGAATTCTCTACTTCGCATAAATCACGTGTGCACGGGAAAGGCCGATAATCTATACTACCTTATAAAAGGGGGAGTTTTTCTTTTCTAACTCCACCCCACAAAATGTACCTAAACTACTCAGCACCATCCGATCCTACCTATCCAACGGCTATTATGTATTTGATGGTCTGCCAACATCCAACGGTTGATCGTAATCATCCAATGGCTAATATTACTTTGAGTTGATAGTAATTACCCACCACGCCATTCACTTAAAGTTGATAATAATTACCCACCATTGCCCTTACTTAAAGTTGATAGTAATTACCCACCATTGCCACTGTTATATACTCCAGCACCAATTTCTCCCGAATCTGCGCCACGCGTGGCCGTCACGCCCACGACACGCTTTGGCCATGCCCGTGCGCCACTGCCGTTGTCTCCTTCGACGCGATGCAGTACATATATATTTTTACGCCATACATATTCTAAAAACGTGCGTTGCACGTGCGCATTTGCTAGTAAGATAAAAGAAGTGCAGTTCGGACTGCAGTAACTAATCAATTCCTCAACGATCCCCGTATTCCTCGCCGATCTCTCCGTTTAAATAACGGGTGAAAGTATTGGTTTGAACAACCACTGGCAGCCTTCCATTAACTCTGACAGTCATGTATCACTGTGTCATCAATACAACTAACGCACAGTTTACTCGAGTTGCTATCAACCAGGCCCTCGTCAGGACAGACGCACCAGCTGTCATGTGGAATACTAATTACCCCAATGGTGCGCAAGGAAAAGAAGGCAACAGCACCCACCGGCGTCACGCCCGCATCAATCTCTACCTCGGCTCAAAACCAACGGACTAAACAGAGGAAGCCTGTTGGTCAGATTTTTCGAAATAGCTTTTGATGAGGATAACATTACCTAGATACAGGCTATTGTAAAGGGGTTCCCTGTTTCTCGACGGACCAATATATTCTTATTCTCAGTCCACGATTATGTTTTTTATTATTTATTAAATAAAAATTATTAATTAAATATTTTAAAAATTATGTGCAATTTTAGCTTTAAAATATATAATTAGACAAGTGCATATTTGATTTTCAGAACTATAGTTACACACTATTTCTTTTACAACTTTAAACTTGATAATGTGTAACTTTGTCGACTAGAAATAATAATTCAGATTTGCTAATTCTCGATTGTCTGAAATTTACGCAAATCTTAATCACTTAATGTCACATTATTTAGCCTGAAATTACAGTATTGAAACTGTACAACTTTAGTAAAAAAAGTTACTATAATATATAATTTGACGTGGAGATGATTGGATATTGATCTAAATGTTTAAAATATAACTGAGATATAAAAAAATTCATATAACATACGAACAGACATTCCCATTATGCAGGGACTTACAAATAACAAATTCGTATCATAATTCGTAAATGCTCGTATGTATTTGAGTGAAATTCAGAAAACCATACATTTTTTTATTAAGGTAATACTTTATCATAACATTTTTTCACCGTAGTTTGTGCGTCTATTTACAACATCTTGCGTAAACATTTATTTTAGGAGTCGTAACAACCGAATTGACATACAAGATCCATGATTACATGAAAAGACGTGCTAGACAGGCAAGCTGACATGGAGAAGAGACTAGTCTCCCACCTATCCACATCATATTCCTCCTCCACTCTTCCTCAGAAAAACGGCTGTTTTGGCCCATTGGCCGCAGCCAATTTTGAAAATGTGCTGCCTCCCAACACAGTGGCAAATGTGACCCCGTGATGCACTGGACAGGTGCCGCATGGCACCGGTTGTGGCGGGCGACCGTGACGGGTCCTGTCGCGCCCGACAGAGGCGACAGCTCGTGGGCCCGGGCTCGCGAGCGTGACAACCGTCCTGTCACGTCGGGCGGGAGCGACAGCTCCTATCGTGCCTAGCGACCGTGACAAGAAGTAGGCGTGCAGGCCCGGACGTGACACAGTGACCTTACATATCTCTCTTTGGGCAGGCGCGAGAGCATGTGAGTCAATTTTTTGCACAAGTGAAACCTGGGCTGCTGCATGCGGTGGAATCTTTCTTCCCTTCAAAAACCCTCTAACGCCTCTCACTTCTTCTCACTCTCTCCCAACTTCTTTCACTTCTCTTCTCTTCTCCCACGCTCTGCTATGTTCTTCTGCATTCCTTTGCTGCTAGATGTGGTCTAGAGGAAGAATAGAAAGGAGAAGGAGATAGAGAGTAGAGATGAAAAAATCAATTACATAAAGTTGAAATCAGTGTTTCGTTTAGTACAATATATTGTAGATCAAGTGAGAAGCTTCAAGTGTAGGTAATTTTTTTTGCATGATAATAAAGATTAGTTGCTATGTTAGTCAAAAATTAGCTAAATAACAATATTAGACTTGGTAGTTAAACTTTGGCGCGCTGTTATTTCATGTGATATAACTGCTATGGACAGCTATTGTTAATGGTGACCTAGTTATTAATTAGTAAAATATTAGTGTAATTTTCATTTTAATTTGTTGATATTGAAATGATGAATATTAGTAGAAGAAGATAGAGAGAAGAGAAGAAGAAATGTCGTAATTATAGTCGAAATCAGCGGTTTTGGTGGTACAAGAAATTGTTGAAGAAGTGCGAAGTTTCAACTTCAGGTAATTTTTTTGCATGATAATAATGATTAGTTGTTATTTAGTGGAAAATTAGCTAAATGACAATATGAGACATGGTAGTTAAATTTTAAATGAAAAAGAATTAAGTACTGTATAGGAATATTTTATATATGTAATTATCAGGGACAACATGTTAATAATAATCAGGGTGATGTAAAATATTTATAATGATTTAGTTAAAAATCTTAAAATTAAAACTATGTAAAACATTATGCAAGTGCATTAAAATAATAGTGCATAATATGTAGTAATCCTTGAAGTGGTTCAAAATAGTCAAGTTGTTAGTGGAATTAAAAATATAAGTCTACATTATTTGAATTTGAAATATGAAGCAATTTTTTAGAGGACTTCATGAAATGTCGGTTCTAAAAATTTGGAGAGGTCTTCGTGAAAGGTGTTTGCCGGGTCAAATATGTATGTTTTTTAGTTGAAGCAAATATTTAGTTAACCTACTTGATGAAACGAGATGCAACACATCAACTATATTACATGTTGAACTACGTAGGTTCCATTTACATCTTGGAGTAGTAAAGAGTCATGACGGAGAAGGTTGTATTTAAAATTTGTTTCCTGTATATGTAGGTACGATAAATCAGTTGTTAGTGTTCTATGGTGGAAACGTAGTACGGGATGGGGCTTCCGGGTTGGATCTGTCGCAATGTCAATACAAGGTTGCACAGATAGAAGGCCTGGACGAGATTAGCCTGTTGGACCTGAGGAGATGCATACGCCGTGAGTTCGATCGAAAGATCGACAGCTCACAAGAAGCTTGTAATTGCGGCGGTAACATGTAGGAGTCCGGATGAAGGGTTATCTGACCCCTTTTGGGAGCTACGCAAAGTGACCGGCAATGCATCATGGGCTGGATACATGTAGCTTGTAAGCACTCCTGGAGCCACGATGTATGGCTGACCGATGGTGTATGTTAAGTTTGGTGACAGGCCTCTGTTGTTGACCGGTGAAGAAGGCTGCAATGCAGTTGAAGAGGGACAACTTGCTGCCATAGAAAGAGTAACTAAAGCAGTGGCAGCGACAGAGGGTAATCCCTTGGCAGTTGTAGATCAGTTCATCATGAACGAAAATGCTAGTCCGTTTTGGTCTAGTCGTATCGACTATCATGAAGTCTTTCCAAGCTTGCTGAACAAGTTGGATTCTGATGAAGAAGCTAATGGAGAATCTGATGACAGTGAAGAGGGAGGGGGTGGTGGTCTGTCTCAAACAGCGGTTGTGATGGACGATAATGTCTCTCCTGTGCAGAACCCATAATTTCATTCAAATATTTAGTACCAGTCCCTCGTTGGAGGACCTACTTACGAGGGTGGTTCGTCCCGCGATATGGCTGAGGGCTCTTAGCACCATCACTGGATAGATAATTGTTTCAAGCTGACGAGCTTCATTAGAGCTAGATTCCTACACAGCCGGATCCTACGCAGGACAGTCAGCAAACTCCGCCCTACAATCTCCGGACCAACCCAACACCACAGTCACAGTTCACCTTCCCCTCTGATCACATGCCACCGAGGCATAAGAGAGGAAGAGGCTGATTATCGCGAGTTTGTTTATTTCTATTTAATATGTAACTTTATTCTCCTTTGTGGTATTTTTATTAAATATATAACCTTGTACCCTTTTTTTATTTAATCAGAACCGTATGTCATTGTCCTCTATGTGGTATGCATATTTCCTA
This sequence comes from Stipa capillata, assembly GCA_019208055.1. NCBI lineage: Eukaryota > Viridiplantae > Streptophyta > Magnoliopsida > Poales > Poaceae > Stipa > Stipa capillata. The sequence continues at coordinate 2,274 of JAGXJF010002153.1, read as the reverse complement.
TACTAAATATTTAGGCATCATCAACTAGCGTACCGTGACAGCTCGTGCTAACTTGATCAAACACTGCGGCACCTCTTATCGACTATACTGAACCCTGTTACCGACTTGACCACACATTGCCACAGCTTGTACCGACATTACTACATAGGGATCAATGATTCAGAGTAGATGAACATACTAATAGCCAAATCCGTGTTAGATAGGTACATTCATAATACTAATAGCCAACACAACTTCGATAGAGACGACATAGGTAAAACAACGACCTCACATGAAGTCATCTTCGCTATCGCTTGCGAAGAGCCCTGGATCGGGAGCCTTGAAACAATAGATCTTCAAAAAGTCCTCGTCACTACTACACTCCTTCGGCCTCTTGCTCAATGAACTCATCACGTCTTTATCCTTTGATGATCCTACTTGTTTCATACATGTTCCACGACGTTCTGTCAATGGAGGAAGTCCACATATCCTCTTTTCATCTTCTTCAAATGTTGTCTTCATTAAATGCCTCCTACCAGCACAGCAGTCTCCCCAGATGAGCTCCATATCTCCAAAGTGATAGATCTCTTTCTTTAGTAACCTTGCATCCTCTAGATGTGTCTACACACAGATATTCTCATTTAACAAACAGACACAACACCAGAAAGTTAAACAGGTTTTTACGAGTGGATATGCAGCATACTAACCCTTCTGTGCTGACCGTATTGAGATTCAAAAATAGTTATGGTTATACAACCAAAATCATCTTTCTTGACCCTTGCCCGGAAATTTTTTAAAGTTCATTTCCCCTCTCCCACCTCTTGTGTAACTCTCAAATACGCTTGCGTACCAATTGTAGGTTAGCGCGGGGAAATGATATTTCGGTAACGCCTTTGTAAGCACACACATATGAACTTTCTCCCAAATCTGTGAATGAAGAAGTTTACATTCCATCTTCATTTGCAATGTAGCTCGAAGAACTAAAAAGTCCATAAACGAGGTCCACACAAGATCTGGAACATTTACGGATTTGCAACAAAAGCAAATGTAAAAAAACCCCGTCTTACATACCATAATTTTCCTATTGTACCAGTATGTAAATAAATTGAATGTTGAGGAACTTACTCCCGTCCATCGACGCCCAGCCTTTCTTCTTCTCCTCTCAAACTCTCTACTGGAGAAGCTCAATTGTTTCTTCCAAATCTCAGAGATGAAGGTGTGACAAGCTCCACAGGGGAAGGACATACATTTATAGAGGGAAGGTTGCACACCGCTACAGCTCGTATGGACTTGATCACACACTGTGCCACTTATTATTGACTTTTTGAAAAGATACCTGTTATTGACTTGATCACACACTGCCTCTGCTCGTACTGACTTGACCACACGTCAAGACAGGTCGTACCGATTTGATTGAACCATGTGACCCCACACTGCGTGCCCAGACTTGTCACTTTATTATTAATCCCTCACTTTGTTTTCGTAGCATTATTCTTCTCCTCTATCCACACTACTTGTTTCTTCTTCTATTAATTTTCTTTTCCTTTACTATTTTTTTCTGCTAGTTAAAATGACAATCAAATCAAATAAATCCAAATTAAACAAAATTCCTGCTTGTTATAAAAGATTTTGAAAAAGCGGCCAATGGGCCACTTATCACTGGTGGCCAGTGCGACAGCTTGCTGTCGTGGCCCACGGAGATGATGGGCAGGCATCGAGCCCGACCAACGTGATGGGCCTGTTGTTGCGGCCCTCAGCAGTGAGAGTGCTTGTCGCGCCCGGCAAGCGTGACCGGACGCCGTCACGGTGGGCGGCCACGACAGGACGCCATCGCGGTATGTTGGCGCGACAGCACACACGCGCCGACTATCCAACCCATCGCCCAGTTAGTTCCGGCTTTTTTCACTGGCTACTTTTGGCGTTGACGGCAGTAGGAGGACCAAATATACCATTTTTCCCTTTTCCTCCCGTCTCTCCTGTTCCTCGTTCTCTCTGTGCACACTCACCCCTGCGCCGGAAGAGCTGGGGCAGTGACACCGGCCGCACCACCAGCCACGTGGCCTCAGAGATAGCGGGCTGGAGCTGTGCGGGACCGGGCGCGGCGGCTGCGTAGACGACGACGTGCCCGGCGCCATCTGCGTGAGGTCGAGCGTGACCGTGGGGAATGGCGCCGTCGCCGAGATGTGTGGTGACGCTAGACGAGCACGGCTGGACGGCGCGCGCCAGGAAGTTGGACCCCGCCATGTGGCTGCCGTACCTTCGTGCTCGGCATGGCACTACTGCAAAAAAGGGCAC